>CAJOBZ010000005.1:4745000-4775000 GCA_905332375.1 Pieris macdunnoughi | reverse complement strand
ACACTTTAAGTTCGTTTTGTGACTTCGATCTTAACAGTTGCCTACATAAATTTATAAATACTTTGTTTTTATTCTGCGTTGACTTTTAGATATTTTTAATTATTAAAATATTTTTTTAGATCATAATACCATACAATGGAGGAATTAAACTGAAATTGCTTGAATTTCCTAAAAAAATACTTACACTACAAGAATCCTTATTAGCTTCGCCTCCAGCACAAACAAAAGAGGTAGTGTCTAGTACGTATGTCGGTCCCAGGCGCGCACCCTGCAACTGCGTCTGACAAGTGGCAGGAGCAACTATTGGTACATCTACTTCTTTCAGGATCTGCTGGAATTGCCCTTGCATTCCAAACATATCTTTTCCCCATCCTGCTACCCAACATCTAAAAGAAAATAATATCAAGGTCTTGTGTTTTCTAAGTTACTAAAGTATAGAGGATTTAAAAAAATAAGACTTACATAGACCATATTATAACACGAATGGCGAGAATATTTTCATATTTTTATTTAAAAAAATATTATTACAAAACTACCATGCGAGAAGTTTAAGCGTATATATACAATGTAACGTATTGGTGCTACGAGATAACAATTTTATTGTACCATTATAAGTAATAAAAAAAATATACCTTTGGCCTGTGTATGTAGTAGTCGATGCTGGCGGAAGACATGCTCTATTAATAGTCATCGTTGAACCCGTCATGGGTGTCAGAGGTACAGATGCTGACAAACGTAAAACTGCAATATCGTATTGCAGCGTATTGGGGTTGAATGAGGGGTGAGTAAACACCTTTGTTACTGTATATTCCTGGAAAGGAACAGGTTCGTAGGTACCAGCAGCATCCCATTCACCTAAACGCACCTTGACATTAGGAGCAGTGCCCGAGACTCTGAAATTATTGAAATCTTAGTAAAACTTTTACGAGAGGAATTTTAATCAACACATCGATACTTACATGTAAGTGGAAAGCCTATGTATCACCGTTATAACGTTAAGTTGATTTATTAAGACACCACCGGCAATGTAATCATTCTGTTTCGTTAAAATCAATGCCTGCAAATCAAATTAGATTTGATTAAATAAATATAATGTCGTATGTAATTATTATATTTCATTTCATGTACCTGCCAAGGATATTCTCCGAAATTAGCTTGCCCAGCCGCTGGCGTAACTACAGGCGATGGTGGCGTCTGCAGAGTGCCACATGCAATCGTTGCGGTCGTGGTAGCACCACAACAATATTCTTGGCCTGCAGGGCAGGGCATCATGGTCTAAAAACAATTTTTAAAAAAATATGAACATTACCGAGAAAATTGAATATTACGAATATTAATTGTACTTACTGGTGTTACTATTCTTATATCGATCATGCCATTACCTGACGATCTGATACAAGTGCCAGAAGGTACACATCGGCAGTTGCTTTGCCTCTTTCGAATTCTGTGATTGCTTAAATTACTGTACACGTATTCCGCAACTTGGTTCTCTTTTACACTTCTCTTCTCACGAGGAAATTTAACAGCACTGTCAAGCGAGGGGTTTGCTTGACTGTATTCTATGGATGGTAGTCGGAACTCTGCCGCCGGTGTAGAACCAAGTCTGGGATCAATCGGCAGCTGTCCTGTAGTATTGTCATCAGGATTAGATACACATATCGCATCAGGATTATCACAAAGCACAATGATTCTGATCTGATGATCTGATGAAATGGTCGAAGGCGTAGAACTTATGTAAAATGAATTTGGCAATGATGATGGACTAGCAATTGAGGTACGCATAGTACTCGTTGTTTGAAATGTAGATGAGACTGTATTACCAGGAGTGGTAGCTCGTGTTGTAGGTGCTGTTGTGGGAGCAGCAGTCGTTGGAGCGACAGCTGTTGTCGGTTGCGCTGTGGTCATCATGGTTGTCATTGGGGTTAGTGGTGCGGAACTCATTGTTGCATTTGTTGGCGATGGCGGCGGCATTCTCGTCGTCGCCATTGTGGTAGCTGCTGTAGTCGGTACTGTGGTTGGGGCTGCTGTAGCTGTCACTGTAGTCGGTACTGTGGTTGGGGCTGCTGTAGGTGTCACTGTAGTCGGTACTGTGGTTGGGGCTGCTGTAGGTGTCACTGTAGTCGGTACTGTGGTTGGGGCTGCAGTTGGCTGCAAGATTGGTGCTGGAACCCCTTGCACTATAACTATTTGTGCATTTTGTGAGGGATTTGAAGGCAATAATCCTAAACACGCTGTCAATAACCAGAGACACATGATGAAGCATTCGACCCGCTATGGTAATAAGGCCTGAACTAAAATGTACTCTGTATTATAGACATGTTCAGGCAGTGATGGGCCGACATTAAATACGTCCTTAGCAAGCAATTGGTGGTATTCCCCAACAATTGCAGCCTTCATGGTTTATAACTGTGATCATAGGGCGGTAAATTGACTCAATGCGTCAAGTGCGGATTAAATGTTAATCTGTATGGTAGTAATAATATTTTTAATACTTCTGCATCAAAAATTAGTGTATAGTTAGTTTCATAGGACATAATATTGTAGTTTACCTTACGCTGTTTAATAATCTGATGTTACTCACACCAAATATATTTTTTATACCTACACATATTTAATAAATATATTTATCTGATAAACGCCGAGTCGAGTAATTTGTACTCCGTTTACCTCATATTGCCATATTTTCTGTATGTTTAAGAATACAATGCAATGTACGGTAACATTTATTATTTTAAACATTAGAAAAATTATTAGATCACTGATATTGACAAAATCGTAATATATAATATTTATGAGATGCTAACTCGGCTACTCGGTACCTACACTCTGCTCTCGGCGTATCTTTAGTAGGTCGTACATACAAAGTACATAGTTTTCCTAAAATCCATGTCGAGGCTATCAAAAATTATGCACAATGAGGTGATGTAATCATATAGTAATATGGAAATATTTTAGAGTTGTCAGACCGAATAATAATAGCAAACATACATAATCAAACGTGAGAATCATTTTTCTCTATGTAAATCATCGTAATTACCTATTCTATTATACAAACCTAAAATTATTGGATAACAATTGCTTACAATATATCAATAAATGTATATTTTCTCATCTCTGTGCATTTGTGCCTAAGAATGTTCTTAAAGGAATTGTGGCTTACAAAATCTGATAAATTTTTGAAGTTTAACAATTTTAATGTTAGCCGATATTATGTAGATAAGACAAATAAAATATGTATTATTTGTAATCGTTTAAATTATGTATATCAATCCGCTTATATCTTAATTTGTATACGTTTGTCGTACCAAATAGGTGCTAGGTGTGTAATATTTGCCCACAGTTGACAGCAGCTTGTGCGACGCAGAAATTGCGTGTAGCCCATGAATGTGGCCACGACGCACTATGGAAAATCGAGGTCTGTTTCATATCAAAAATCGATAACTTTTTTATTTGTCAAGAAAGACGATTGCACTTTGCACACAATTTTTGCACACGCATAGGGTATTAAATCAGGCTTCAAATAAACCACGAGACATCGGCAACTGTCAAAAGCCTTAAGAAACGCTCAGATGTGGAACGATAAGCTTGCTTGAACCTTTTTCTCGTTATTTACTTTGGGATGAGAGCGCAGCCGTATATTATTTTATTTAAGGAAAAATCTAATAATTGTTCAATAGAAGTTCGAGTTTAACCATGACCAACAAACAAAAAATTATAATCTTATCTATTTTCATTTATGTACAATTCGAATTATCACTCGAAAACTATTTTAGCTGTCGAATACCTACGACTACAAAGTCTAAAGTATGACAATTTCTAACAATTATTTGGAAATAAATAATTGACAAGATTCATATAATACATATATGTATTTATCGTATTTATGTAAATAAATACATATATTTCTAATGAACTTGGCAACCATTTAGATCTCAATTCTTTTGATGTCGGCTAAGAAAATAATATTGTACTTTCATATTTTTGTACAACCACATAATTATTTAAA
The DNA here is from genome assembly GCA_905332375.1 of Pieris macdunnoughi. Lineage (NCBI taxonomy): Eukaryota > Metazoa > Arthropoda > Insecta > Lepidoptera > Pieridae > Pieris > Pieris macdunnoughi. The sequence continues at coordinate 4,770,994 of CAJOBZ010000005.1, read as the reverse complement.
ACCTTAAATCATCGAGTATAGAATTAATAATGAAAATTATAACCTAGTTCCCTGCCAATATAAGCTACTGCTAGATAATCATAATATTATGTTTCGGTTTTTCATTTTTCACAGGCGCTAGTTTTAAACAATATAGTCTAATTATTCAACGTTTATGTGAATCGTTAATAAGAAATATATTATAAGTTAAATAGGATTTTTAGACTATAGAGAGTCTTCAGGCGAAACAACCCCAAACGTAAAATAAATAAATAGAGGGTTTTCATTATTTTATTCCAGCAATTCTCGTTCAATAGTTAGTATAACGCCATCTATCGAATGCAAAGTAAACTATCTCCTTAGTTTTATTTTGAGTTTCGCACGCGATAGTCATGTAACTAGCAATGACGCAGCAAGGCAATAACATAATAATGTATATAGTTCTAGAAATAGCCACGCCGGGGCGTTGCTCAACATGGAATTACAACGCGCATGCTTACTTTATATCGATACAAACAAGTGTACAATCGAGTCTGTTAAATATAGCTATAGTATGATGACAGCGGTACTCGGCAGCCGCTAGCGAGTGTTTAGTGTTCAGTTTGCGCATACTGCCTGAGTTTATACGAGGTTGATTGTGTTTCGTTTTGACGCATAATAATCCGTGGTGTTTCTGCGGCTTATGATCGATTTGCGTAATCTATTTTCTTAAACATACATAATTTTCTTTGCGATTTCAGTGCAGTTATTATGAAAGTGATACATTTTAACATCGATCATAACCGAGAGCTTAGGCACATACGAGTAGCTATAGCGTAAGGAATTGCCACACCAGATAAAATGTAAGATTCGTGTAGTATTTGGCATCACTATGTTTATAAATGTGTGTGAAATTACCGAAGAAAAAATCACCATAAACTATGCGTTGTTATCGTGTAAAATGACATTATAATACTTATTTTTGAAAGTAGGTAGATATAAAATTGTCAGAATGCCTTCACAAAGCCAAGAAATTAATATTGATATAAACTCTAATGAAGATTCGTCTTCCATAAGTGAACCGAAGGATGATAGAAACCAGGAAGTTAAATATGTGGCTACAGAAAATGTTGGAAGCAGTGTTCCGGCGGGCCTTAGTTCGGACCAAAAGCTGGCATTTGCCTTAAGAGATTTCTTGGGACCTTCTAGCATGGTTCCCTCTGATGATACACCATCTCCGTCCATCACCGAGCAAAAGCTGCCTTACATAGATGAAATTTTAGATGCTGATCTTGCGAATTCCGACGAAGAGCTTAAGACGTGTCTGGAGACCGAGGAAGTTTTAAATAACGCGGCATGTAGGCTGAGACGATGGCGTGCAGCATCTCGAAAGCTTCGTAGACCTCGTATCATCGACAACCTGTGTAGTAGTAAAGAGTGTGGTAGTGGTAGTGGAAAAGCCTTTAGTGGCGGTCATACGGATTTAGCTGACCGTTTGAGAAGTTTGGCGGCGGCTGGAGGCATGTCTGCATCGGCTGGGGAGCTGATGTCCTTGGCTCCACCACCTCCTGCTGCCACTGCTCCATCTTCACCAGGATGCTTACTCACACCCACTCTAGCCGACCAGAGTTCTGCTGAATATTTTGTAAGTATAACCAAAACAATATTTATACTGTATTTTGTATGTTTTTTTATTGTTCTAATTATTGGTTTGTGTACATAATATGTAATTGATGGTTCTGTTCAAACGGCCGTTGTTATGCCGCGACTAAAATAAAATAGCAAATCAACAAAGTTTTATTATGTTTTTCTTTTTTGTAAATTGTTTTGACTACTATTAACAATGTAGGCAATAAGATGTTTCCAGGAAATTTTAACAATTTACTTTTAAACGATTTCAATGTTTCTTTTTGACGTCAGAAGCTTTTTAATTACGCACTTTGACTTGTATTTTTCCATATCTAACTGCCATTTCTTTAATGTTTACTACCTCTCACTGTTTTATGCATTGCCTACTCGCGTTTTGTTTCCCGTTGACGTTTTTCGTCTTATCTCCTTTATGTAATAAAATGTCATTCTGAAAATAAAATGCACTGAGTTACGCAGTGATTTAAGGACGATAAGGAGTCCACTGTACATGAGTATTATGTAATTGTAAGTATATTAATTGTGTGTACCACTTTACTAATTAAACTTTATTTTTGTCTTTTCGCGAGTACCTTAAAGATAACTAAAATAGGCATTTAAGGATCGACAATCATTAATAAGATTAGTAGTTTTTAATCAAATTTTGTTTATAAAGTATAAAAATCACAAATTAAAAAAAAATTTAGGATTGGTGAAAAAATTCGAAAATCTTAAGTTGACTTAAATTAATATGAAAATTCTGAAAGTAACAAAACAAACACACCAATATGAATCAAACTTTGTACGTCTGGAAATAAAATAAATACGATGACTTATATTTTTATGTTGACATTATTAAGTACGTTTATTAAATAATTACTTATCTACATGACATAGAGTCCTTCAAGAAAAGAGCGATAAAAAGCAACGAAAAGCGAAAAGGCAAAAAGCGAGCCTTTTGGTGTGAGTGTTCATGGAGACCGGTTTCATTTAAATAAAAATTTTCATTAACGTGTTCAATTTTTTTCCGAATAGTAATATTTTGAAGTAGGTTACTTACTGTAGGTTTTAAAAGGGCCTACATACAATTCGGTTCAACCGCATTCAGTCACTGATAAGTTGATAACGCTTACAGGAACGATTGTTATTGTTCTACATCCACGGTCACACCTAGATAAATGTTTATATTTCTGGTAAGTTTTCCACTGCATTCTGACTAAACATACACTGTACTTAAGTTCTTACTCAGAGGCTTTCAACTCAGACACTTATATTGATGCATAGTACTAAATCAATTTTGCCTTATATTCTAGTTTGAATAAAAATTATTATTAATCGGGGAGTTCCAGCACATAATAGCTATCAATATTACTTTGAAAAAGTATATGTTATTCCACTTAAGAAAATTTGTAGTTCAAAAAGTTTTACCTACTGCGTTCCTTTCGTAATTACATAAACTAACATTCAAAAAGTTTTTAATAAGAATTATTTTAGTGGAAATAAAAAAACGGATTAAAATATTACAAAGAGTAATATATATATTTTTAATTAATTTAATATTGATAGCGAGCCTAAAATCGTTTATATATTGTATTGATTTAATCTACTCACTATTTTGGTAAGTTGAACGTGTCGATGATTTATAGTTAATCATATTAAATGTAAAATAAATTATCTTTAGTTGAACAATTTACTTTTTTAAGTTAGCAATTGTTATATTAATTCGATTTAAAATATAACTATTCTAAAAAACTAAAGGCATCTGAGAACGTACATCTTTGATAAGTTGTAACTATACATGCAATAACCTCATGGCAGCCGCGTGCAAGCTGCAAATCTCTCCGTGCACATCAATCCGATACACTACACAATCAATACAGAGAAAACTTTATATTTTAATACGTATTTATGTTAAAAAACAAAAAAGGACTTAGTATACGCACGGAATGTTATACAGACAATGCATTGCAATATTTATTTTCATAATTTTCCCTATTAATTTTAATTCAACTTCGTTAACCCCTACATAACAGTATACATTAGTGTTATCGATTTTATAGTTCTTTAAGCATTTCTCTAAATAGTAATTTAAAAATTAATTATTGTTTTACACTTTATGGATGGCCGTTTCCGCATTCACTTAGCAACAAATTTGGTTATATTTTGTGTTGCTCACCTGTCTTTCAAAACTGCCCTGCGATTCTGTAACTCACTTTTCGAACTCACACAGCGGTTTTCGCATCGGCGGTCGCTCTGAAATCAGTCGTGAAGCAGTGATTTTATGATTTAGCATTCTGATAAACAATAAACTACAAGCTCCCACCTTTACAGAATCGCAGGGCTGCACTGTAGCGGAGGCAGATCTTAAGTGACTTGAATCCGCGTACACAACAGTTGTATATACTAATATACAACTGTTATGTACTAAATTAAATAGTAATAATTGAAACCGGTAATCGCAAGAACGCGCTAAAAATCTATTCGATGTTTCGATTGCGATTGTAGTTCTATTTATTTTCCACTCGGAATAAAAAGTAAATACAGATTTGACGTGTTATTTGTAAAACCGTTCCTTTTAAGCTATATTAAAGCCAGTTTTTAAGTATTCAAGCTAACCAAATAAAATACATTGTTTTAAAAAGTAATTATTAAGTCGCGCGGATTCGAGTCACTAAGATCTGCCTCCGCTACAGTTTTGAAAGACAGGTGAGCAACACAAAATATAACCAAATTTGTTGCTAAGTGAATACGGAAACGGCCATTCATAAAGTGTAAAACAATAATTGATATTTAAGTTACTATTTAGAGAAATGGTTAAAGAACTATAAAATCAATAACACTAATGTATACTGTTATGTAGGGTTTAAAAAGATCTTCAATATTTAAGATAGATATACGTTTTTGCATGGTCTAAGATTAATGTTTTTTCTTATCGACGATAGGCTAAGCAATTCCTCTTACCTCAGGCGCCCTCATGACCCAAATAATACAAGCGACGTCATCAAACAGGAAGGTTAGAAAGTGGGTCGCTTGTACCGAGTCACCACACCCCCGACCCCGTCGGTGTATAGTAGCCGAAGGTAAAGTTTTATTAGCAGCAAAACTAAACTTATAGTTAGTGCAGCGTCTTTTAAATTTAATTTTAGACAAACTGAAAAAATATTAATACATTTACTAGGCAATACACCACAGTCAATCAAACTCTTTACAGTAATTTATTTTTTCCAAATGTCGGCTTTTACTATTTTTTTTAAATCATGTATACATTTGTGCTCTATTGGCGTTGGCTTGTAAGTACAAAACATTTTTTATTGCATTTGCTTTGACATTATTATATTTATGAGTAACAAACATTTCGAAGACACTACATTAATTGGTCATTTTTAATAATAATTAAGGCCCGTTTAAATATTAATACATTAATAGGATTACGTATATAACTTTAGCTTAACACAGCACCACAGCTTAAATAGGCTGGTGCATTTAAGTTTTTTTTTCCGGATCCTTGCGTGAATGTTCTTATCTCCACAGACGAGCCTAGAATTTTGAAACAGTAACCCGACATCCTGGGTCGAATACGGACCACGCGACCCTTCTCTATGTATGCCTCTAAAAGCTAGTGTATTAAAGTTATTAATTAACATATGTACTCATTTATATAATTATCAAATTCTTTGGGATGATACGATAAAATTTATTTGCAATACCATGATACAAGCTGTTTTATAGAAGTTGAAAAGTTAAAAGTAATATAACATACCGATGTTACATTTCGTATTTGCTCGGGTCATAGACGCGTAAAAGATCTCATGAGACACACAAACCCAATAACCTCAATATACTTACGACCGCAATAAATCCACAGAACTGAAATTTTGTTCAAGAATAGTATATAATGGTTAAACCATTTTCTCGATAGCAATATTTTATACCGTAACTAAACCTTCCATTACATAAAGATTGCGTAAGCGATGTATAAAAACGTTGTGATAAGGTATCAAAGGTCCCCTGTGTTTGTAAACTAGGTGCCTAATATACAACGCGGGAAAAACTGATAAATATGTACACTACTTAGAATATTTGATTAACTCAAATTCTACATTTAAATATGTGCGGTCCATATAAAATGTGTTTGCAGTCACAAACAGCTAACTCTTTAAGTAAAACAATATTTTGAAGTATGTATCTTCTTAGAATCTTTAATATTTTTATGATCTCTCTTCCATTAAGACATATGAGTTACCATATAAGTACCATGTATGTACCTTTACTAGTTAGATAGGATATAAAGCTATAAAAGAACATTCTTAGAATTTTTATATAAACTAGATTTAAAGCTACAGACTAAATAAAATTAATACGACGAACGAAATAGAAAATTTAGATTTCACAGGGAAAGTGTTTCGACCTTTTCTGGATCCGGTTATACAGACCACGAAGTGCACTGGGCGCGTTCGTTATATATGATTTATCCAAGTATCTACAATACACACGACATGTCAATACCATTGTTTATTATCAACTAAAAAATATCTGTTGTCCAAGGTCACCTGTGACGTCAAGAGAGGCATTTTGTTGGTGCGCGGCATGGATATTATTGTTCCCTTTCGCCATTTCAATTTGCACCAAACACGCCTTCTATTAATAAAGTGTTAGATACAGGTGGGTGTAAATACCTAGCCTGCAGCGTCCCTAGTAAAATCGGGTACCACTACGATTCTGTTTAAAAATCAATGTCCATTTCGATACTACTGACAATTCGTTATTTTCTTTATTGCTGATTTTTCGTAACAAAACAGATTTAATCGGTACATGCTATGACGCAAATGCAGTTGTTAAATACATAATTAAGGTTAATAAATAATTGATCTTTTCAAACAAACATTATATAGCTATATTTACTAGAAAAGTTAAAATGTTAACAGTTTAAGTAACTTAAATCCGCTTTTAATAACTTTTTCATCCATAGATGGCGGTTTTTGGAATGTGTATTTATTTCAACATATATTTTATTTAAAATGAGATTATGATAGAATGAAAATTTTGAAAATCATATGGCGCAGACAAATGTATAATTATATATGACGGTAAGTGAACCATGTAAAAAAAACGTGTCGATGCATATTTCAATAAAAAAGTATGAGAAAATTTATTAAACATTGAAACAGGTAACGATCAACGAATCATCATAACTGTTTTTTATTGAAATAATATTTTCAGTCGACGAGATTTCTTAAATGGTTCCTGTGTTAATTAATAATTTTTTTTAATGATGTAATGTAATATTATTAAATTTTATACCTACATGTTTATTAAAGTCTCAGCAAAAAATAAAAAAATATTTTATTCGAAATGGCCTCCTTTGGCTTTTATACAGGCCTTTAATCTGTTTAGCCACGAATCTATGGATTTACGCAGTTTCCAAGGGAAATGTCGCCACTGTTTGCTCCAAAGATTTTTTAAGTGACATTGAGTCTCTTAAAAAATGTTGTTTAGAGCAGGTCATGTTCTCTAAAACTGACAATAATTTGAAGTCTAAGGTCTGGGCTAGATGAAGGCCAGTCTTCAACTCTTATAAAGTCCGGAACGTTGGTTTCAAGCCAGGCTTGGGTAGTTCGTGCCTTGTGACCAGTGCCAGGTGCAGAATCCTGCTGGAAAGGCAGCATTTCACAACATGATCCAAGACTGTGTCTTGATACACTTTGGCTGAAGTGACCTTTTTCACAAAAATGTAGTTTTGTGACTCCTTATTAAGAAACGCCCACCAAACCATCACTGATGCAGTATGATGACCACGTTGTACCTTTCCGACCACTTGTCCAGCTTCTTTAGAACTATGAGCGTACACTTTATCATTTTGCTTATTGTAGTGTTCTTCAATTGTGTAATTTTTTTCATCGGTAAAGAGGATATTTCTGTGCTATTCGCTTGTGTATCGCGACAGAAGGCGTTTTGATCGATATACTCTCCTTAATTGTAAATATTGATTTAGGGCATGTCCTGTATATCGACGAAAAGCACCGAGCTTCAGGTCTTGTTTTATAATACGCGACAGAGTCCTAGTGGGAATCTTCATTTCTCGCGATATGATTTTTTGCCTCCTAATGGGGTTTCGACGAATTCTGGCTTTAACAGTATGAACCTTTGTAGTTCTAACAGCACGCGGCCGCTCCGATCTTTTCTGGTCTTCGACTTACCAAGTGTTGTTGTATCTGTATGACCATGTAAAGAAAAGTTTTTATGTAACATTATTTATGGACAGACTAGTGATATATATTTAAGTTAAGAATTAGAAGCGCAATCCAAATGTTAGCAATCATCGCACACAAGAAGCGAAAATGAGCCCTTTAGTTTTTCCCGCTCTCATAAATTTTAACATAACGTTTGCGATAATGTCCAATAGGTTAACTACATTTATATTCTTCATAGGTAACATAAGTGTCAAATGTAAATTTAAGATATTAGGATATATTTTTGTATTGATTGGTTTTTTTATTATTCTTTTAACTCTTTAGTTTGTAAGGAATTTGTATTGTGGTGTAGCCTTTCAAGCACCAAAGTAACCCCTTAAGGTCACAGCACACATAGCAACTCGGGAAGGGATCGTCACCGTATCGCCTTTCGCCTCGCCGTGAACCAGGCGTCAACCTAACATTTGCACGTAACCTAATCGTATCAGCAGCTCCTGTATGTCAGCTTGGCTACTGCTAGGCAACACCACGCTTACGGCTCGTCGTCCCCGCGCTTACGTCTGTTCGTCCACCCTTGTCCCTGTTCCCTCCCGCGACAGGAGTAACGATTGCGCTACGATTCCGATTAGTGTTGCAGTTGGGAGTTTCATACAAACAATACTGAACAGCTCGACGTGATACAGTGACGATCCCTTTCCGAGTTGATATGTGTGCTGTGATCCTTAGTGGTTTTAGCAATAAAATAAAATTAACAAAAAAAACTACGCAAAATCTGTTAAATAATTTTAAATATGAAATTTCAAATGTATATTGGCAATAAATCTGTTGTAATATTTTATATCAAAATAATGCTGATTTAATGTATTCAAAAATAAAATACTTAATTCAATACCTTCGTTGTTATTTGTGTATCTAAAATTTTATTTTTAGATTTTGAAACGTTGCCAAATCTATGGATTATAGAGGTTGGTCGACAGAAAGTAGATGTTAAAGCGATACTATTCTTTAGCTAGTGACCCATTTATGCTTTCCGTATACTTACAAATTACTACATTAAAATCGATATCAAATATGAATAGTTAGTAGACCTTAAATTTATCAATATTTTATGGAAAACACCTTAAAGTAAAACTGATTAAAAGTTCTTCATTTAAATAAATAAGTTTATACTAAAAAAAAAATTTAATGTTGAAGTTTTCAATTTATACTACGTAATTGCCAAATATTCTTTGATATGCATAATTATACAAGCACATTGAGTTTTGGCATTTGGGAAAACCCATCTCTGACGTAAACCACGATTTTCCAAGAAGAAAAGCATAAAATGTAACGTTTCCAAACTAACAATCGTTGCTACGAGCTGCGCACGTTCTGTTAGAGCGACAATAAGTAAGTTAAAAATGTTGGTACTTTATTGTCATAACATATACAAATAACTAACTTTGTTTTAAAATTAACTAATTTGAAACAGGGTTCAGGAGATTCGTGACTTGGGTGTAATTATTGACAAAAAATTAACGTACAAGTACAGAGCAGTGACCTCTTACAAGACAATAACACTTTTGTCCCTTACTCATTCCCATGGTCAAAAATTAGAAAAAAAATCCAAATTCCTTCTGCAAAAACCAACATAGGAGTTCAGCCACCTCTTTTTCGAATGCTTCGCGATTTTAACGGATTAAACAGTACTTATCCGGAGCTGAATAAATTCGGTAGTGGGCTGATCGGTTTTAAAGAAAGCATTGTTAATTGACTATCTCGAATCAAATCGGCTGTTTTTCTGGTATTTTTTTTGTGTTTAACAAGAATTTCTGGTATTTTGTTTTTTAATTTTTTTTTGTAACATTTATGTTTACCTAAATTGTCATACATTATAGATAAATGAGTTTGTAACATAATATACCGTAGATTTAGTTACTATGTATGAAGTGGTAAACTTTAATAAATAAATCAAATCATACTAAAAATGGGCGCCTGTTTTATTAGTACCTATTATATCGTTATGGAACCTCTGACTTGTATATATATATAGAGAAATACTAATTTTATAAAGAGAACAGATTTTTAATTATTCTTTTATAATATTCATAATGTTTTACAAATAAACCACGCGGGCTTTTTTACACAGTCCCAGTATGAGTTTTTATTTATATTATAATACTTAGTGTGTGAAAAAAATCACACACATTCATTTGTTCAAGTATATTATACTATTACTTAAATAAATAATTTATCTAGAAATTGGATATAAATTCTAGAGTTTTGTCAAGATTAGTAAAGATATTGTTTTACATACACTGAAAGTAATAATGTAACAACAAAAAAAGTCAGGCTAGTAGATTTATATTTAAATATTCAACTATTAATAACTAATTTATCCGTCTGCAACATCATAAACAATGCAGAAGCAGCATGTGTAGATTAATTAACAGCCTTCAAATATATATTGAATATTCAATGATCGATATGGCTATTAAACCAATTTCGTACTGGATGTCAGATATTTTCCTTTACGTTTTAATACAAAGAACATTCCAATGTCTTATTACTTTCATTGTAGTGCCTACATATTAAGATACTGGTATAATATTGACCTTTTAATTTAATGGAATATTTGCTACCCAGAATAATGTTCCTATGCTTTTTAACGTTTCGTACTGTTTAATTATTTATTCACAAATATGCCTTCCTTACAGTACGTAGTAAGCCATTACTATAATGTCGAAATCGTAACAAAATCGATTCAGTTGATCAATGATATAAAAAGTTTTCGAAACTAGGCTTCTGACTGAGGTTTTATTCGACATAATAGTTCGGTTGTATACTTTAAGAGTAGGGCCTTGTATTAATTTGCAATTCTTCAATGTCTATGTTTGTCTAATGACTACGTTTTCTTTTTTGAGTATTCATAATTACCTGTTGATAAAAGTATTCGTTCAGCGTTTAACGTAAACTGTGAAGTATAATCATCGTTAACTTGACAGTGACGCAAATCGATAATTTATCTATAATTTTATTTTAATTACTTTTAGAATACTTGACCTTTTTCGTTCATTAAGTGTGTATATTTAGAATGCCTAGTATATATGTATAGTCTAGCTTTACAAATAAATTCTCCTAAAATATAATCAGATTTAAATTTTTCTTTTTAAATCGAAAATTTCTACATTTATCGTCTCGCGTTAATCATTACATTAAATTCAAAATCTATTTTTAAAAACTAGTAAAGTGTCTAAACATATTTCAGTACGAGTATTATGCAAAATAACTGGGCATCAGAAATCAGACTACTACTTGATAAAAATATTCTCATTCTTTTAGGGGTCAAGTCCTGAGTGCTGTATAGATGTTATCGGGTCCAAAGTAACAAACTCGTCTGGGACTCCCGTGCCACCACCGGGACCGAGGTACAAGTTGGCTACAGAAGGGACTTTGAGAATATGTTCCTTTCAACATACAAGGACGGTGGTTGACAAAATCCTAGCAGCCAAATTCTTCAGGAGATGGGAGAGCCACGTTCTGTGTTTACTGGACGACCACATCGTCTCAAAAACTGTAAGTACTAATTCAATTAATGCTAAAAATGCTTTTTGGTACAAAACAAAAATTTAAATTTAACTAACATTATAAACAGGAAGTTAAAGAATGCACGGCAAAAAATGGCTGGTCGTTACTTATTTTTACATTAGTTGTACACCCTAAATATCTGTAAAAAATTTGAAACTGTATTTCACATCTTTATTCCTATTTAACATTTTGTTTCGTATGGAATTTAAATACCTTCTTGAAACAACTGTTTAAATATTTGTCATAATATTTTCGTTTAAAGTTTAAACTATCCACGCATTCCACATTGACTTAACAATTCATGTACATTCCAATTTGTTTTCCTCTGGAATTTGGTGCGGTTTAGGCATTTTTGCCTGTTCCACTTATGATCATCTGCGCAAGTAGGTGGTTAGCCTTTTGACCTTCACATATTCCAATGCTCGACCTGAGCAACGGAGTCGGTAATATATATTTAATTTAAAAGAACTGAGTAATACGAGTTAATATTAAAAATACTTCATGATATCTTATCAACCAAGATAAAAAAAGATGCATACTTATTTGCTGAATATTTTGTTTTCTGACAATAGGGGTCTAAGTTACATAATATTAACAATTTATTTAGATGACCTTCTTTAATGAGAATATTTTTTTTGAAGGAATGTGGCACGAACGAACAACTGTTTATACAATAGTTTTCAAAACGTCACACGAAAATTATTTATACGTCATTGGGGTATTTTCGTCAAGAAATCTATTATTATTATATCAATTTTTAATAAACATTCCTGTACTAATTGAAATACTAATAATGAATGACAACAAAACTTGTTTTAGGTTTTTAATCAGAGTTACGAGGTCAGTTTGAGAATTGGTAATCTAGATAAATGTACGTGCGTCACTCTTCACTAATAAAAATAATCAAGAATTCTTTATACTCGGAAAAGTTAGTTAGTTAAATTATACAACCCACTGAATATTATTAAATCATATTTAATTGTTGGACAAAAACTTTTAATGTAATTCTTTACATTCAATGTACTAAATACTGTAATGTCAATTTATACGTCAGATTAATGAAATCAAGAACATTGGCCACCCTGATTGAATACGAATAATAATAATCCAGTGGAACTACAACCCCAAATGGGTCTTGGCCTCAGATTACATCTGTTTCTTTGATCATTTCATACACAAGTAGGTGATTAGCCTTCTGTCTAACACATGTAGTCGATTTGTTTTTTTCGGTTTCCTTACGTTGTTTGCCGTCACCGTACGAGCTAGTGTTAAATGCGCACATAGACAGAAAGTCTATTGAAATGCCGATTATACGACGACCTTCAGGGATGAGAGTCGCACCCTGAGGCCACTAGGACAATACTGCTCTGATTCAATATGAGTAACTTATTAGTTAGGATAAAATTAAAATTAGATAATTGTGACCATTTACCGATGATATTTAGTAACTGAAAAATCAACGATATATACATCATAGTATAATCTGCATGTCAGACAAGAAAATCAGGTCCAAAAATTGAGTAAATTTTTTGGATTGTCAATGAAGTAGCTGTTTTTCTTATAGGAATAAAATTTTCGCCATAGTTAGTAGAATAATTAAAAGGATCCATTTTTGACTTGATGTTGAGTTATCGAAGATTATAAATAGGTGATTATAGATTTAATAACACAAGATTTGGTATGAATGTCAATGAAAGGCAAGGTTAATACGCTGAAAAACAGTTAATTTAGCAAATAGTGATTGCGTGTTTTGGATATTTTTGTACAAAAGCGATAATCGAATTCGAGTTCAACAATCACGGATTAAATAAACAAAAAAGCGATTTTTTTCATCGCCCACAGTGCTTATCTTGGTCTTATACAAAATTGTATTATATATTTTATCGATTTTTCATTACTCAAGGTTACTTTCGCTTTTAAAGTGATATGGTATGAAAACAAATTTCGTTTAAGCGGTTTATTTTCTTAAACTTCGGTCCAAGGAGGAACAGGCAATAGGGAGAATTTTCATGAGAATTCATGCCTATGAAGCGAAGCCAAAGGCCTCACTAGGCAGTTCTCCGCTAAAAATGGTTAATTACTATAAACATCAATATAATTAAAACAATTATACACAGAATGATAGAAAGGAAACTATATATTATATATCTCAAGATGTAGACGTGTCATGTGCGTCAATGACGATAGTAATAATTGTTATTATATATAGGTACTGAAAAATAAAGATTATAATATTATATATCAATCTTTAATTTGTTCTTTAAACAACCTGCCTAAGATAGAAAATAAGAAAAAAATATTCAACGTAATTATTAATAATTCTCGAAAGACGTCATTAAGTTAGATAAGAAATACATACGTAAATAACGCTTCATTAAATAATATCTAATTATATAACTATGCATGTCTAGGAAATTTAATTCCCGATTAGTTAAGAAGAGGTGGTATAGGACAGACTCTGCTTAAGTTCCAATTGATTCAGTTAACTTCTTTATATCTTCTAAATGGCCTAAGTAACTCTTAAAGAACGACACTGACTACGGTTGTAATTGCTATTGCTATTTTTATGTTAATGAAAATGCTCTAAAAAGGATTCCGTGCGTAATGTATATAAACACTTTAATTTCTTACTCGATCGCATTCTTAAGTCAATGTTAATATTACTATGTTGATTACAGAGACATATTTGATGCCTTTGTGTAACCTTTATAAACGATATAATTATTACTGTTTGAAACGGTAATTTTTATAATTTGCACTTGATTACCTTTACACTAATTGATATAAATGACGTATAACTTAAAGTAATTAAAATAGCTTAAAATCACACACAATTAATGTAATACTGTTTAATAAATTTTGTATCCTAATTCCGCCACCCTATGAACTCCCATTTTTATAGTCTGAATAGCACAAGTAGGTATCGATATTACTTACGTATTGTTATAGTACATATTACACAAGACCACGAAGACATTAATGTAAATGTGTACATATAGCAACGCGGCATAGGTAAGAGGTGTTTTAAAAGGCGCATAGGGGCCGCGGCCTGTGATTTCATGACGTCACGAGTAACCTCGCGCTCGGGCCCAGTGGGCCAATGCCCGCTGCCGCTATCGACGTCATACTGAACATTACACAGATAACTGCTAGTTCGTGCTTTGTTCTTAATTCTTTAAATGCAGATGGCTGTATAACTGTATAACTTAACGGACGTGGCTTTCAAGTATGTTGTAGTTGTCGATTGTTTTTAAAAAGTGTGACTATTTACCGTCGAAAGGCCTATTCCGGGGTGAATTAACAAATGTAAGAAATTAAAAAAAATCACGAGGCACTTTTAATTTTTGAGTTATTGTTAAAAAAAGAGTTTTAAAATTATTTAAACAATACATGGTTAATTCCTAAAGTAAAGTTAATATTGAAATTGTTAATAACACCCAAGATTTATATTAAATTATTCACGTAACGATATCCAAACAAATAAAACGTCAATCGTTATACGTAAGTAGTTATTACGACGATAGAATACAAAATAAGATAACCGGCCACAAAGTATCTTGATAATTGCACTTTGTATCTATAACAATAGCAATGATTTCACAATCATAAGTGTTAGAAAAAGATACCACGAATAGTGTCATAATTAAGGCTTAAGAATATAATGGTATTTTGAAATTACTTGTGGATTAAATAGTTTTATTTTTTCTAAATCAAATGAATCTCTCTAAAAAATATAGCTAGTGTATACAAAACAATGTATTCAAGCTTCTTAGATTTACAATAGACTTCATAATATGTATATTCTTCTACCATTATAATAAGCCAGTGTAAACTATTACACATATTAGACATATATATGGCTTTTGGCCTCAGTATTTGTTTTCTTTACAGTGGTTCTTTATAGGCAAGTAGTTGATCCAAATCCTGTCCCACCGACGCTCTGAATAATTCTGTCTTAGATCGGTTTTCTCACATTAACCTTCATCGTATGTGCAATAATTGCGCAAATAGAAAAATCCACTGTCAAGGTTCAATCGCAGGACGTCGGAGTTGAGAGATGTTCTACACTATTTCTATTTCATATAGATCCTGGAATAAAATAGCTTGTTGTCCAAGGATCACTATATAAACAGTATACTTAAGAGCTCTATCGCGGCTATAGACAATTACCTAAATATAATACGGCAAGAAATATTAGCTTCACAGCAAAAGTAACTCTTTCAGGTCTTCAATTTAATTAAATAACATTGATTATACTGTCTTGTATAATGGATAATTTTTAAATTATTTTCGTGTGGTTACCTTCCCTACTTGACGTTGACTTGTACATAGTATTATTATGTAAATAATACAAGAGGTAGGGTTATATTACAAAGAGTGTATGCTTTTGTAAGACCAGATTTACTTGTATAAGGCCCCTGACTCAACCGCTCTGCTCTAGTTTAATTATTTTCCTGCTTTCTAATACGTCTTCTTACTTTCTTTTTTTCTGTAGTCGCTGATTCATTATGACTCGCAATTCCTTTGTTTCCACCACAAACAAAAAAGATATCTTCGGTCTGGTATTGCCACATTTCATATGGTAATACTTGTATTTTAATTTTGTATGGTCTTGACCATACAAAATCATGCATCATGCAGACATACATGCATACATATCCTACGCATAGTTTAAGGCGAAAGAAAAATGTTTTGTAAAGCAGTGCCGAATATATAGATTTTATATCAATGTAATGTATCTATTTGACACTATGAAAAATAAAGTTTTATTGTGAATTATCTGTATAAAACATGGCGTTGAAAAGCGTTAATAAAATAACTATTAATTGTAATAAAATTACTATATTATCAAAAAATCCGTAATCTAAAATATAAATTTTTCTACGTCAGTCACTCGACACAACGGACACAGATTAGTCAAATAGCCGATGACGGTAGCATGCTTGCACATAATGTATTTGCCTGTCCAATTCTAGTATACATATAGTTTCCAAGTATCGATATATAATATATGTGTTTTTGTGCAATTTAATAATAATATTTATAAAACGTTTGTCTACGTGTGGTTGCTTCGTGCTTCAGAAGCGCTTTGGAAATTATCTTGTTTAATTTTTAAATCCAATATTAAATATAATTAAAAGTAACAATTTGTGTAGCCTATATATAATAATTAAGTCTCATTTATTCCTTGAAACATTCATGCATCTTTAGTCTTTACAAAATATACACATACTTAAAATGTATACAGAAATAATTATAAATAAGTAATATATATTTTTTTCCCAAGGACCTCTTATAGAGTATAGACCACTTCCAATTGGCTCCACCTCTTTCTATCTTAAACATTTATTTCCCAATCTTCTCTACCAACTTTATTGAGCTCGTCAGCTAGGCAGATACTATATTAACTAATAATTAATCTAAAGTGGTTTATATCTCTTGTCAATACGCCCATTTTTTTAAATATCCATAGCGATGTACACACTTTGGATCGCCTGGTACAAAACTCAATATAGAAGTCGAAATCGGTATCGCTAATGGGTGGTAATTTTCTGCAATAAACCTCATGTTCCACGAAGTTTCTGAGCGCCTTCAAAGCTCAGTAGGTCACGTACTCGTTTACTCCCGCCTCTAGACGAAAACAATTCGATTACAAATTAATTAAACGCTGATCTTTGCCTGTTTAGAAAATAGTTAACCATTTGTCTATTTTATGTGGCATGACTTTCATATTGCATATTAAAACATCTTTTTTATTAGAAAAACTCCATGAAACGTCGTATTAAAATTTTAAAATCTAGTACAACTACAAAATACGCAAAAAAACAATTAACTATAACAAGTAAAATTAAAAAAAATCAAACACTACAATATTTAAAAGAAATTATAATTATCCAAAAAAATATGTAATAAGTAAGTAACTATAGCATTATAAGTACTGAGTAATAGTTGTTTTACTAAAGTCAAATAAAGATCTATGCTAAGCAGTAGGCTTTTGCGTTCTCAACATTATCTTTGTAGAAAGTCATGTAAACCATAAATATATTGTTTTAGCCTTGCGGCCAAATGGAACGACCATTGACGTACAACTGCATGCAGGAAGTATACTGTATATCGAGATGGGATCCCGCCAGAAAGTACTGTCTGCGGATTGTTATGCCTCATGGATCGTTATTATTGCAGGTTTGGAATTTCTCACAGGTTAAAGTTCTCTTTAACGTACTGTGAAATATTTTTAGCACTGAATAATACAAAAGATATATATCATACTTTCAATAAGTAATCTGTTTTACTATTAAAATAATGGCTATTTGTATAACAAGGTATTACCAACTTATAACTGAACACATTATTCTTACATAAGTAATTAATGGCAATTGAATCCAAACGCCAACATCGTCCAATTCATAAAATGCATTAGATTTAAGTGGTTGGGACATGTGCAATGAATGGCAGATGACAAGGTTCTTACTGAACTTACAACCTGTAGGCAGGAAAAATCCGAGGCTGCGTTTGTGGTCAAGTTAACTAGGACCTCGAAACAAAATTTCATAAGAATCGGTCGAGCCGTTTCGGAGGAGTATGGGGACGAACATTGTGACACGAGAATTTTATATATATAGAGATAAGAAATAACAAAGGGGATAAACCGAATCCTATGTTATATTCTTTTGTAAACTGAAGGAACAATAACCAAATCATGAAAAATAGAAAGAGCTTGAAGAAAATCTATATAATAGAAAATTACTCGAAATAAGTGATAGAAAAGAAAAAAGCGCTGCAGCCAACATTTTTGGAACAGCGGAAAAAAGCCAAAATAACTTTTAAGTATTAAAAGCAGTCAAGATGCCACAGTATGCCACGTTTCACACAGAAAAAAGAGCTGAGTACCTCGCTACAACTTTAATCTAACACTCAACCAAATAAACTACCCACCAAAACAAGCTTCACAAAAAACTTTAAAGTCAACAAGACATTGCATTTATTATTATTTATTTGCATTGGAATTAATAAGTTTCAAAGGTCAAAGGCCCTTAACAAAATCTTCCACATAACAATAACTACCGAAGACCGAGAATTGCAACAAAATAATAAAACAATGTAGCGCAACTATTTCAATCAATCTCCCCCAAGCCGCTGGTCCTCGTGGGACCACAGCCGCAACCTTCTAGCATACAAAAAAATACATAATTAAAATTGGAACGTGAGAACTTTGTCATCAGCAACCAGATTCATGAAACTTACACATGCGCATGATACTATAGCTGTCGACATATTAAGACTAGCAGAATTACGAAGAATGGGATGTATCATAGAAGAGGATGAAGTATATATATATATATTCTGCTACAACGGAAAGAGAACCGGCCGGCATGGTATGGGTTTTTTAATAAAGAAGAGATTTAAAAATAACATATAAATGAACGGAAGTGGCGAAAAACAAAGATGAATATCATACGTTGAAGGAGACCTATACACAAGATATACCAGCCAAATATATTCCTAGCCTACAGACCCAAACAAAATCTAAACATTATGTAATAATACAATATACATTCAAACTTAATATTTTTTTTTGTATTAGGAAATAAATAAAAGCATTAAAAGGGGTTGTAAAGCCCAGTATTCATAATAGTTAATGGCTATTAAAAAAAAAAATAACAATGCAATTGTAGTCATGACCATACGATTTTTGCGCTCAGTGAAAGTAATTCCTCTGTTTAAAATGAAGTAGGTTGTGATGAGTATATGTATTTTTATTACTTAATATTGTTTTAGGCTAACGATGCATACACGAGGGACCAGTGGTACTACTCAATAGTGTGGAGGGTGAGTTTTCTTTAGTCGAGTTGACTTTTACATACCTATAAAGATTAATATAAAAATAAAATTTTATTAATTACAGAGAAACATGCTGCGTTACCGTAATATATTAACAAAAACCGTGAGGAAGGAGTTAGTCGTAAAAGAGTTAAAGGTGAGTAGGTATATTTGAATGATAGTGTATTGTTTAAAAATTGTTTGCAGCTTGTTATTTTTGATAAAACTTGGGAGAATCAAAGTAGCAATTAAAAAATGCATATAGGAGTTATAGTATAAGTATAGTAAGAGACGTAATAAAACTATTTATGAAAAATTATACTCTTCAAACACATATCAAAATTATTCACTTACTACTACTACTACAAATAATATTAATTTGTCTCTGAAATGCGTGGAACCATATCTCGAAACCATACCATAAACCATATTTTGGTGAAATTTGGCCCGTTCCCTAACTGTGGCTTTTGGTTTCTTCAGAAATTTTCAACCTGTAATTAAGCCTAAATAGGTAGATTATCTAATTCCATCAAGGTCAACTGAGCACCTTAATTATTGATGTTGGTTGATACAATCAATCACCGATAAAAAATAAATCTAGGCAAGGTTCTAAGGCGTACGTGAAGATCACAAAGAATCATGTAAATGATTTTACGTAAAATTTTATTTATTTTAAACGTCTACTTTTTACCTGTGAAAAATATAGTTTTATTGCTTTATCTCAATTTTCAGAACATGGTGGATTTTGTGATGACTACACCCTTGCAGGACGAGAGTGTGACGCGTACACCCTTGTCGTTGCTAACTAATTTACTCTCTGAGGTAATGTTTAAACATTTAGGTATATTAATATACATAATATATTTAAAAAATTTCAATTTTTAAATATACTTTATGTACAATATTTTCTACATATCTACCTCTTTGCACAGAATAAAAATTATCTTTAAACACCTCAAAGATATCATTTTAAAGAAGGAATACACAATTAAAAATATGTATTAAATTCATTAAAGTAATTTTTCGTTCGGTTTTTTGTTCTCAAACACTAAACGTTACAGTTTTCCAATTAGTCTAATAATACCGATAATTTTATCAATGACATTCATAGTATAATATATGCATGATTAAAAGTAGATATTATCATACATTTACCTATCAAGTGAAAATATATACGAGGAACATTACAAGAAGTAGGTAATTATTCAGCTCTATGCCGAGACGTTACGCATTCGTGTCGAGAGAAAGAGGACCAACATTTTTTACGGTATATAACAAGTTAAATTGACGTAGTTAGTAAGTGAGTTCTGTTTACTATAATGTATTATTAAATTAGCAAAGCCAATGTATATTATTTCGTGTCTCACAAAGGAATTATAATACATGCTGGTTCGTCGATAATCCTAATCCGTAGATCCTAGTAGGTGATCCGAAATACATTTTTTCGCTGCAAATAAGAATCTAGGAAAATATGTTAACCACGCGTGGAGGAGTAACGTCAACAAAAAAAGGTCATAATTTGCGTATTGCTATATGGCAAAGCGTAAAGTGTAAACGCAATCACGTTTACTGATACTTTTACTAAACCAGGTTGCGTTTATACAAAAGTTCATTTGTATACACGAATTCATTCCATTCCGATTATACATAAAAATTATATGATATCCGTCAAACGGGAACTGGCTTTTTGTATTTATAGCATTTCAATTCTTCTATACAGAAGAATTAAAAGTGGAAGTATCAAGTCTGTTCGCGTCTTTATCCAGGAACATAATAAATTCCTCATTCTTTAACTTTCCCCTTGACCCTTCGACGAGAGAATGCTTGACACCTACAATAATTTATTATTCATTAAGTACGTACTCGTAAACCGGTGAAGTACTTGTGGTCAGATATAAATTGTTTTGCGGTTTCAATATAATCGACTAGCCCCTGTTGTATATAAGTACGTTTTTTGTAATATTTTACTGTCTTTTTTGTTTCTCTAGCATTCAGAAAGTTGAAAGATCGGTCATTTATTCACGTCATAACTCATTAAAAAAGCTTTGCCTTACGATTAAACCGCCTTGATTATTAATTCAGACAACTCTTGGATATAAAAATGTGAAGCTTGCAAATCATAGGGCCAGGTTAGGTTTTATTATTCTTAAAAAGATTAACATACATAAGTTTAAATCTAGTAAAAGTGTTTTCGTTAAAATGCGAGATATGTGGACGCCCATTAATGTGTATAATTATTTTTATATTTTTTCATTTTTTTATACATATATGTATAGTGTATACAATATGGGGGCAAAACAAAATCATCTTTATTCTTCTTAAGTCGTTTCACATCACTTGCTATTCTAACTATCGTGTGAAATTACCATTTACGTTTGTGAATATCCGCTTTATCAGCACATTCCTAATTACTTGAATAAATAAAAAACAAACTAAAAATATGATTACCATATCATTCCAGAAAATTATATAATTGTAATATTTAAAAAATTCTTGTTAATCAATAGGAATGTCGTAATTATACACGGAAAATTATATATGCATCATCTAACGTATAGAAGTTTCAAGAATAAATATTGTTTGTAATTATTATTTGTTATACAATTCCTATTTACCTGCTTATCATTATAACCACTTCCTTAGGAAGGAGTAGTTGATTAGAATTTAATTGGTCTGAAAACTAGGGTAAATAAAGTCAAAATATATGTTTTGTTAATATTTTAACAATTCGAATAAATTTAAATTTGCCTGTTAAACAGATGCAAAAGTGTATCTAGAGGTATTTCAGCTTTTAAAAAGTATTTGTTATGCCCGGAAACTATTATTCCGCAAGAATAAGTATTATTAAGACGATAAACGAAGACATTGACATTCGACGAAAAGCGTATAAGAAGGCAAAATAAATTACTATTAATTATTGAAAAATTTCGAAGCAGTTAAACAATGTACTACCTATATAACTGGGTATTATGTGAAAGTAGTTGTTATCTCCTATCATTTATAACAGTAGTTATATCTTCGCTAAGAGTAATTTGTTATTCAATTTCTTTAATCGTACAATAATTGTGTTTTCTCTCATTGTTGCTTTTGTTTGTTTCACGTATGCCATGCATATCCGTTATTAATAAGAAAGTCGTAATATTTTTGTACCTAGATAAAAAATTGTATACATATAGGTTTTGTATTTTTAATTATTAAAAGGTAAAGAAAGTAACTCATTTAACATTGTCTTTTAATTATTTAACTTTTTTATTCTAGAACAAGGATAGTCCTGACTGGGAGGAATGGGCTGAAACAACAACAAGCGTGGCTGCACCACTTTTAGCAGAGAGAGGTGTCAACGGTGAGCTGTGTGCCCTGCTCGCGCGGTTATGTAGGCGAAGACCTCGTTCTGCTCCTTTGCCAGCACTGGCACCGCCTGTGAGGCGCGTACTGACTAGAAACGTTGATTTCGGAAAGGCGCCTCATGCACGACAGTTCGTTAGAGACTATATAAGGTTAGTTACCACTTTGTATAATATTCACTGTGGTCTGTTTGTGACAACTGGCAGTTTTTTTAGTATAGGAATTACAATACTTTTGTTTGCGCATGTCTTAAAACACTGAATGAATCTCCTATGTCGCTATATACCTGATTAGCTTATTTTATAAAATCTGAATTTCCAACAAAAATTTTCACTGTAACGAAAGTAAAAAAAACCAAAAACATTTTGCATAATAAGATAAATTAATAAAAAGGAATGCTAAGAACAATAGTTTGGTTTATCTGTTTCGTCAGTATTGTTAGTAACGCGGGCGTGATCAGAAAGATACGTCATTTCTTACCTACGTGATGGCGCAGTTTTTGTTTATCACTTGATTTCTAAGAATAATATTGTTATCCTCCCGGTAAGGAAGTTCTAATATTAAAGGGAATGGTACATTCCTGATTAGGCCAAGTTTGTTTAGAGATTGGTATTTCTGTTTGTTATTTATGGTTTCATTTTTTGATATCTGTTACCTAATTAAACACGGCTGTGCACCAAAATATTTGTTTTCTTTTTTTTATAGAACGGGGGGCAACCCAAAAACCCAAAAATTCAGTAGGCTGATCATCTACTTGTCTATAAAATAAAAATTATCAAAGAAACGGATAGTCTATCGTCAAACCCCACATAGGGTGGGTTGTAACGCTATACGACGAATTAATAGGGATAAAATTTTACTTAATTGATTTTCAAAAAAGTCACAATTGCTGTGAATCTGAGACAGTACAACGAAAATTTCCTTAGATATCTTTGGTATTACAGGTATTATTAATAAAATGTCAATAATATCTTTTGGGATAGTTGTAAGTCTTAAGCTGTCTACACACCGCATCCGCCGCGCCGGCCCGCCGGCACGAACCCGGCGGCTTTAGAAGTTGCGAGCCTGACAATTTTCCCGGCGGCACGACATACAGTCGCGGCATGCAGTGTTCACAATTAGTGATTGCCAAGTGCTTGCTAGTGACTTGTTAAATTTTTTATTTTTCTCTCCACTTCATTAACGGATTCCATAATGTTTAGTCGATAAAAACACTGACGCGTCACTATTTCTTAAAAGCCGGTGGGCAACCGGTGGTGAAGAGCGGAGAGGGGCGTGCCGCGGGGAAGATCGCGCGGGCGCAAGCCGCCGGCAACATCGTTAAAACTAAGGCCGCCGGCCGGCGGCTTGTAGACAGCTATAGGCTATGTTCACATGTAACGCGCGTTAACGCGCGTCAACGCGCGATCAAATTTGAAGAGCGTTCAGATGATGAGCGCTAACGCGCGTTGCGAGAGTACTCGTCAGTCTAGTTCGGTAGAACGTAGAAAATGGACGTGGAAGAGGCTATTATTTTGTGGTTATATTATAAAGAAATTTAATTATAAAGAAAACATTGGGTTCATCCAATTTTGAAAAAAAAATACAATTTATATGTATTATATTTTTTATACAAATTTGCTATATTCCAACTTGCTGACCTTTTTTCTACTTCATCGATTAGTAAGTCGATGTCAATATCTTCAATTTCACTCATTTTAAAAGCGAGAACAAAATATAATTACGAAAATTAATAAAATTACATGCGATCGCGATGAAAGCGCGCGCTCATCTGAACAGCAAA
The DNA here is from genome assembly GCA_905332375.1 of Pieris macdunnoughi. NCBI lineage: Eukaryota > Metazoa > Arthropoda > Insecta > Lepidoptera > Pieridae > Pieris > Pieris macdunnoughi. The sequence continues at coordinate 4,746,703 of CAJOBZ010000005.1, read as the reverse complement.
CGGACATTACATTAATATCAAAGCGCGCGTCAACGCGCGATCACCTGCGTCTAGAGACTTTTTCTCTGAGCGCCGCGTTGACGCGCGTTAACGCGCGTTAACGCGCGTACATGTGAACAGTTGTATGAAAAATACCATAATCTCTAGTCGCGCGATTTGAAAACGCGCGTCAAGTTTTTGCCATCTGAACATAGCCTTAGCGATAACTTCCCACAAAAACAATATAACTATACTATGTTGTGTTGTTATGAGTGTATTTAAACTAATTTACAATTAGTGCATAAAACCGCAAACAAACCTTGGACAGGAAAGTCATTGTAATTAAAAGAATTAATGTAGTGCATATCATAATATAGCCCTGACAAAAGGAAGTTTTGTAAAATTACAAAATTATTTTTAAATTATTTTTGGTTCATTAATCATAGTATCAAATCTTTGATCATCTTTTTACTTCAATATCTAGACAGTTTCTGAAAAAACGGGGCAGACGATATAGTTAGGATAGACTAAATAGTCTTTTAGAACAATTTTTGTCCTTTTTTCCGCTCCTCGGAATAATGTTCCTTAGAAAAAAACATAAAAGTACCTTGTCTATATTACTATATAATATGATAAAAGTGAAATTCTACTATTTCATAACCACTTGAATTATTAATATTTTTGATTAAACTATGATTGGATGGTGTCTTTCAGTGCCTTAAGCGCTCATAACTCCGGACCGAGCTTAGTTCGACGCTTTGTGGAGGTCACACATGGAAATCGTGCCACGTGTCCCCATCCTAGAGCTGCTCCCAACTTGGCAGCAGTGGTCTTGGCAGCTATTGACGATCACTACAGAAATTACACCACGCCCCACCAGTGCGATGATACTGAATACGACGTACTATGCTTTGCGGATATCTTGGAGCACATGTAAGTTAAAGAGAAGGACACAAGCCAAGGCCGCATTTCGGCTCAGACAGGATTTTTAGTTTTTATTACATCATATTAGGCTGCTGTACGCGAATGGATATGAACAATGCAATTTACATATCCATTTAATTTTTTATAATTCTCTACTCCCCGACACTAATAAAAATTATTATCAAAAACGCACGCTAATTTAATCAAATTACATAGGTCGGTCAAATACATATTTCTATAGTTAGAACTACAAAACACCAGTTACTTTAAAATGCATTTCGACCACTTTTGAGAATGGTCTTTAGCCCTCCAAGATATTATATACTTATATATAATTTATATTGAATCTACTACACATTTCCATATATGTAGTTCTTTTTAGCTTGATTGTTTTTTAAAGAACAGTTTGACATTATTAACAACCAGGAACCTATGCATTCCGGGAATTTCATTTAATTAATCGTAACATCGCTACATATTTCATTTATGTCGAACCGTTTTAGAGGTTTCCTTTTATAAAAAAAACTTCTTTCTAAGATTCTGCATCATGGGAAATACGTCTTGACGTTTTAATCTTAAGAATCGTAAAGTTTAGACTTTGAACCGGAAATGGTCGCAGCACAAATATTAACTGTATAAGGAAAGTCAATTTGAAATTTTATTCTAATACTTATTACAAAATTAGTTTAACATTCAATGAGTCCACTGGAACATGTTTAGGAAATGCTTATCATAATCGTTTCAATCAAGGAAAACCATAAGAAATATTGATAAATTATACGTGTTTGGACTTCGAATAG